>VXBX01004397.1:1271732-1281991 GCA_013400415.1 Scytalopus superciliaris
GTCGGCCCGCCCCGGCCGCGGGCCGGGGCGGGGGGCTGGCTGAGCCCAGCCCGGGCAGGGTCCCCCCGGGTGGGAGATGCTCGGCGGGGCGGGGCGGGGGCCGGGATTGGCGCGGGGCCGTGTGATGCCACGTCCGGCGGGGGAAGCCCTGCCTGCCCGGAGCCGCCCCGCTCCCCGCGCAGGTGGAGCGGTGCCGGCAGAGCCCAGCCCAGCCCGGCAGAGCCCAGCCCGGCCCCGNGCGGAGAAGGATGCGTGTCTTCCCGTGGGGATTTTGGCTGCTGTGTGTCGCCTCCGCCCCGGCTCGCGGTGACAGCGGCAGCAAGGCGAGGAGCTGCGCCGAGGTCCGGCAGCTGTATGGGGCCAAGGGGTTCAGCCTCAGCGGCGTGCCCCAGGCCGAGATCTCCGGTGAGTGCCGCGGGGCGGAGGGCGGCCCGCGGGGTCCCCGCACGGCTCGGGGTGCCGCGGAGCGGGGATGCGCTGCCGCCCCGCCGCTCGAGTTTGTCTCGGGTCTTAGGCGGCGAGAAGTCGGACCCGAGAGGTTCCCCCGGGGTCCGGGCGCCTCTCGCCCCTTGCAGCACCCCCGGGCTGGGAAGGGTCTCTCCCCGGCGGCGGCGATGCGAGCGGAGCTGTGAGAGGGGGTGGTCGCACCAAGTGTTCAGTGGTGGTTCTCTCTTTTCTCTCATTGTCTCGTTGCTTCTGTTTTGAGTACAATTGAAACGGTTTCAGGGGTTTGGTTTAGAAATCGGGATAATCAGACTGTAATGGGTTTTTGTGTTGGAGCTGGAAGATGCCACAAGGTTATGAGAGAGGAACTGTTTTCTTTTAATCTTCTCCTAGATAGGAAACAAACGTATAAATGGTATTTGTCACTTGATAAAAAAGAGGCAGGAATAAAAAGACTGTGTCAAACATGTGAAGTGCAGAGGAAACCCGTGCACTGTACATCCATGTGTCTGCTTGCCTTCCTTCTGGCTTTGGACAAATCTTGATTTCCTCCTCTTTGCAGAAACCACTGAAATAGCAAAGAATATTCAAGGTCCGGTTTATGTTGGGTTTGTGGCGGGGGGGAGTGTTCTCTTTCTTTTCTTGTTTTTTTTTTTTCCCCCCCGAAAGCTTGGGGGAAATATGCTGATGTATTGTAGGGATTTTTTTAAAAATTCTCCTCTAAGTTTTGATACACCAACTTGTGACCCACATCCGAGAGCTTTTTCCTCACTTGTGGGAGCTTCCTCCTTCAGACAAAGCATAAAACATGCAGGCGTACGTGCCAGAGCCAACCTACAGGGACACCCCAGTAAAACAGCAGTTTGTAGTGCACATCTAAGCTACAGAATGCCTTATGTTGAATATTTCATTGGGTAGTTTTTCAGAGAAACCAATTTGCTATCTGACCTATGAATGGAAGAGGCTGAACCATATACACGTCTCGTAAATGTGAACAAATTAATACTTTCTTTGTCAAGTTACAACCGAGAGTAAATCTCCAAAGTAAAACGAGCAGTCCTTGAAGTTTAAACAGTGGGGAGTTTCAAAATCATTTGAACATCTCTATTAATAGAATAGTAATTCAGTTGAGCAAGAAAGTGGCTTTTTATAAATTTGCATCTAATTATTACAGATCTGAATGCATTAGCAGTTGTGTTTTAAGTGGAAAGTTCCTGGAAGATGAAATGTTTACAAACACTCGTGGAGGTGGCTACAGTGTTGTACACAAGGATAGTACTACAGGGGCAGTTACTGAGGCTCGCAGGAGCTGTGCTTACAAATATCACGTATCTTTACAAATATGGCATATCGCAGGTTAGCAGAGAGTAAAACATCTTGTATCTGTGCATTGTTGAGGTTCAAAAAGTGACAGGACGTGGATATCTAGGATCCAGGAGTTTTGTTAACTGCTGTTTGTTGCTATAAGCATACATGCTGGCAGTCTCAAGCAACACTGGGTAGCAAACTCGGCATCTCTGGCCCTTACTGTAAATGGCAAAACTCTGTAGATAAATGCTGTAAAAACCTTAAGGAATACAGCATGGAAAGTAGTATGAAGCAGTACTTGGGGGGGGAAGATGGTTTCACAGATAAACCTGCTGCTGATACTATTAGCTGGGTATTTAAAACAGCTAATGGACTGAATGATTTTCATTGGTAATTACTGTGTGTTCCTCCCAACTGATAGGTAGTCAGGGATGTGCTTTTCTGTCGCTGTAGTACTTACCCCGTGCGGTTAAAACATGAGCATGTGTCGCTACTAACCTCAGAAATGTCCGGATAAAGTAGTGTTGTGTGTTATCTGCACTTTTTAGCAGTTGTACAGGTTAGTGCAAAGGTTGATGCCAGTTTTGCTGTCTCCAAAAATGAAACTTTATTGGAGTATCTCCATGTGTACTAAGTACAGGATTGTACAGTTTATAATTCCATGTTTTGTCCAGGTAGCCATTGCTTCAGGCTGATCTCAGTGGCATTAGTTCAACTTGCTGACCATGGGGGTTGTCATTTGCATGGAGCCTTGTCGGGTTATGGCTGACTGACACCTGTGAATACAAACACGTGGACACAGGTGAGGTGGGGGCAGGTTTCTTCTGATGTGTCTCAAGTGAAAGGATTAAAGGAAGTGGCCACGGGTTGCACCGGGGGAGGTTCAGATTAGATACTAGAAAAAAAATTCTGTTGAAAGAGTAGTCAGGCATTGAAATAAGTTGTCCAGGGAGGTGGTGGAATCACCATCTCTGGAAGTGTTCAAGAGGCATCTGGATGTGATGCTTGGGGGTATGGATAAGAGAGGGTTAGGTTTGTGCTGATTTGACAGTTGGACTAGGTGATGTTGAAGGTCTCTTCCAACCTTGATGATTCTGTGACAGAGCAACTTTTGGGTAAGTTAAGAGATGATGATGAAGTTGGTTTAGTGTTGTCTCCAGTTGAATCTGTGCAGATTTCCTGATGCTGGCCCTCTCCATGTTGTCAGAGAGGTTGAAGAGCTACCCCGTGAACCACGTTTCTGTCCTGTTTCTGAGCTCTCTGGAGACAAAAGCCCTTCACTTTCTCCCTCTGCAAATGGACTTTGCTGTTCTTTCTTTCGACTGCTTGCCCTGAAACAAAGTGGAACACTCATGTCTTAGCCCCACGGACTTGCCCCTGAAGTGGTGCCGTTGTGCTTGGCTGACCTTGCTCCTGTCTGCTTTGAACTGGCTCCAGGCACTGCTTGGTGTGTGTCACTGTCACACCAGCCTGGCACCCGGAGCCGAACCATGCGCTGCCTGCACCCCCCAGAGCATGACTGCAAAAGGAGTTCAGTGAGCTCCCATGATGCAAGCTCTGACTCAGGCTGAGACGGCTGTGTTTGTGTTGGTTTTAGAACACTTATTGCCCACTTTACATCTTCTAATCTGTATTCTTTGTTATGATTTAAGAAGATTATGAATAATCCAAAGTCTCTACAGCTCACCAGACAGTAGTCCCTGCTTGTGGCTGTACAGGTCTGTGGAGAAGTCACACAGTTACTAGCTGGCTAATAGATAAGCATCTGATTCAGGGGTAGACTCTTGGTTTACCAGATTTCTCATGAACCCCATAGACAAGGTTTCCTGGTTTTTTTGCTAATGTTCTCCAGTGCCTTTAACATGTCTAAGACTTTAAACGTGTCAGGTGCTGTTATTAAGTGTGTTTAGGGAATACACAAGGTGTTATATCTCAGTACTTTGAAGTCAATGGCAAAACTCCCAAACATGAAAGCAGTGTCTGCTCATGTTAGCAATGCTGACAGACAGCCATGCACCCATAGTCTTCGGGTGAAAATTTGCCTGGAAGAAAGTTTCTAATGCTGGGGAGAAAGTCCCTTACTCCTTGAGTTTGGGAAAGTTACAACACTTGCTTCCGTAAGATGTATTGACTTCAGCTCTGTTTGCCTGTGTGTTGGAGGATGTTCCTGCTCTCAGGCTGGATGACCCACACCCCCTTTCTGTGATTGCTACAAAATGTGAGAAACCAGTTTGACAACTTCCAGCTATTCTGTTTTCTCTCCAGTCTTCTGGAGGTAGCAAGCCTCCGCTCCTGCTGTCTGATATTCCTGCTATCCAGACACCCTGTTGCAGGTCCCTTCCTCTGGTGACTGAGGGAGAGAGGTGCCTGCTCTAGGGGTGCCTCTTAGTGCCTGTGATAAGGGCTGTTTGTGGTCATGATAAGGGCTCACGGTGTGGTTTGTGATGGGTGAAAGTGACTCTGCACCAGGAAATATTGTACTTTGGGGAGGATATCCAGCTTCTTCTGACTTGATGGAGGGTGTCTTGGGATTACTGATGTTGGATGGGTGGCTGCTCCCCAGTGTCTCGAGCAGAGGTAGTTCTCCCATGGACTGGAGAAGATGTGAGTGTTGTGATTTGATGTGGATGTGCTTGGCCCCTGCTCACTGTTTGGGCTGGACTTCTGCTTTAGTTTGTTTATTCCTGAGATTAATCCTTCCTAGACTTGGCTCACTGCTAAATTGAGCTTGTTGACACAGGCAATGGGTGCAGTGTAGCGAAAGAAGAGGAGGGTACAGAATAAAGCCAGCTGGACTGTGCCAGGCCATATTGCTGCCCATCTAGTCACACACCTCACACAGATCCTTCCCTGGCTCCTTAGCTGAGAAGAATCAGAATAATATTTTTGATCTTTTAGTCCTTTCAGGCTGTATACTTTGCTTTTGTAATGAAAACATTGTCAAGTCTATGTGTTGGAGCCATTTGGAGAAGTGTTATCTAAGTAGAGAACAGGTCTGGTGACAGGATGGGACTTGGCAAGGCTCTTGGAGTCTGAAGGGGGTAATGGAACCCCATCTTGGAGGGCATTTCAGCTGCTGGAAGTTGCCAAGTGGGGCAAACCTGCATCTGGGGTATGAAACATAAAATCTGGGGCTCCTCCACTCCCAAGAAAAGATCTCTACCCTTCATTGATAAGGGACACACTGTTGATCCAGCGCTTTTTGAAGTGGTTGTTACATTTGGTTTGTGGTTACCCAAAGCAGAGGGATTTCTCAAGGTTAGCTGCTCCATGGTAAACTCCCAGATGCAATATCAACCCGTTTATGCAAATGAATTTGTTAGGGACAAATTGGAATGGTCTTTGTAGCCTGCTGGGTTTAGAGTGCTATTTCTGATGAGGCAAAACACGGAGAGTTGTGCCTTTTCCTCCATCTGGCGAGTGTTTTGGTGTGAATGTCAGAGGAGGCCATGCCTGAACCATGGATCCCTGTTTCTGTTTGACTTAAAATACACACAGAAATTTGCATACTTTACACTTTGTGATGCTGTGTTGATTTTTGACTGCACAATGTGTGCGTACAGAACAATTATGGAAATTGGATTTATGGAGAAAAATGGGCTCCCTCTAGCGGTCCATCCCGGCGTCCTCGCATCCCCGCGCCCACCGGAGCGTGGCAGGGATCCGGGAGCCTTTGTGCTGAGTTCTTGAGAGTTTTGTGGTGTTGACATTATTTTTAAGAGAATCTGCCTTTCTGTCACTCTGATATGGATGACTAAGCTCTCACCACATAATTATCCTTATCAGCTGTGTCTGACAAAACTATTTCAACAGCTCCTTTTGTTGGCGAAGCAAAAGCCTGATATTTCTTCCTCAAAAAAAAATTTGCATGGATGTATAGCTGGAGACACCCACCAGCACCACTGTGTGAAACTGCAGAGCTCACCTCATCTCTTCATTTCCTGTTCTTGCCCTGCAAGTGCCCTGTTTTGTTTAAGAACACATGTCAGTCATTCTCTGGATTCGCCGGATGGGTTTGATAGGAGATGTGTGGGTTTTGGCAGCGACTGTGAAACAGTTGCTTTAATGTTCTATTGCTTTCAGTACAATTGTCTCACATTGAGGGGACCGGATAGATATATTCCTCTGGGTGGTTTCAATAATTAAGTGTGCTTTGACTTAGCCAGAGGCGTGGAGGGAGCTGCTAACTTGGTTATCAAAAATGTATATTTAAAGCCAGAGCTTTTATTTACCTCATAAGTCACAACAACGATAACTAACAACAGAAGCCCTGGAGCACCTAGCCCAGCAGCTGAGCACAGGCTCTGTGCCCTACCCACCACTGCCCATCGGGCTGGGGATGGGGCTTGAGTATCATCTATTTTTATTGCAGCATCAAATTGCATTAGGCACAGTATGGCAAGAGAAAGCAGGATAGAAGGATAGCCCCAGCCTCAGAGAGCTGTTGGTCTGAACAATATCCTGACCCTGCTGTCTGCAGTAGTCTCAGCACTGTGTGACTGGGGCCAGTGGTACAATTTTGGTCTCCTGGCAGCAGCCTGTGTGTTCCTGTCACTTGTCTTGCGGGACTGTGGAATTGAGGAGCAGGGTAGGTGGGAGGGTGATTGACCGGTGTCACTGGCATAAGGGGAAATTGTGTATCTTCTTCCAGCCTTCAGCTGGAAATACTGACTGAGAGTTTCAGGGGAAGACCAGGGAAATAGACATCTCCGTTCTGTGGAAATCCACAGGCCTCCTTGGGGAAAACAGCTTTAATTTCAGTTTGCTACCCAGAGCACTCCTGAAGACATATTTCTATATATTGGGTTTCTTCCTTTGCCCCATAGGGTGCTTCTGTGTACATGTAGCAGGCAGGTAGCCTCACAGAGGGGGGAATGTCAAACAGCAGGCTGCTCTGGCACACAGTCGGCCCTGCTGGCTCTGTTGAACTCCTGTAACAGGGCATGCGTTACTTCCAAACAGGATTGCTTGCTTTCCCACAAGTAGCTTCCAAGACGGTAGGTGCACTTGGAGAGGCAGTAGGGAAAGCCCCTGCAGACAGCTGCCTTCAGCGAGGTGTCCTGTCCCGTGGTGCTGTGTCCTGTGCTCTATGTGCTGCACAGCTGCTTCAGCCACAGCTGGGTTTGGCTCTGACTGCCTCAGGTACGGGCTGGGGCCTCCCAGCTCCCCTGGAATATCCTGCCCTGCAAACACACAGTCACCTTTCTGGCTTTTCCTCCACAAGAGCATCTGCTCAGTTGAGTGTTAATTCAGAAAGGAACTGGGTGTGCTACTACTGCTTGCATGACAGCAAAGTCACCTTCAAGTGCCCTCCTCAGCTTTAATCTGCCCTTTCTGAACTTGCCACATACATTGAACCTTTCTGAAGATCCTCAGTCACTCCTGCTTTTCCCCTGTGTAAGTTCAGCCAGAGTTGGGCCATCATTTCCAATGCTTCTCCAAATACTGACTCCCAGGCACAGCTGTGAGAAGGAAGGAGAGGTCCAGTGAGCAGCTTGTGGGGCAGACACACCATCTGCTTGGGTGTTGGCCTGGACCAAGTCCATAAGAGTCTCTTTGCCTTTAAATTTCCCTGAGGAAAAGTTGCATTTGTGCTTTGGTGTCTGTGAAAGGACGATTGACTGTGTCTCACTGATGGCTTGAGGGTAACTGCCCCATCATGATGGGGTGCGACCTAGGGAAGGAAGGTCCTAAAGCTTGCAGGAACCCTTGTAGCAGTTGCTTGAAGATTTTTCCGTTATGTTTTGTAGTTTGTTTGCACAAAGTTGCTGTAGCTGCCATTGCATTAGAATATTTCCCCTCAAAGCTACCAATAAATAAATAAAATTGGAAACTCAATGAAAGCAGAAAATTTCCTTTATTCCCCATTACGGTGAAGGACAGATCACCCTCTCCTCTGATGTCTATGTACCCTGACACTTTGTTGCTCAGAATATGTTTTATCCCTGACAGGTGAAACCTGTCTTTAAGTAACATTTGATTCCCAGGGAATCGGGTTACCTCTGCTGCCAGATTGTTCTGCAAAAAATAATGAAGCTTTAGACTGCAGACACTTAAAATGCTTGTCTGAACGTGACAGAGCTCGGAGCCTGGTCAGTCACTTCTGCCCAGTAATGTGTTCCCACTTTACTTGGAATTCTTCAGATATGTAAAACTTTTCTGTCTTGAAGTTTGAATAAGCAGAGGGCTGTGATGGTTTTTCACAACGCTCTTGCTCTGAGTTTTAAATAATACATTAATCGCAACTGTGTTGACTGTACAGAGATTATAAAGCTAATTTGGTGTTTTGTGCCTTTTCGTGTAGTGCAGCATGAATGAGAAGCACAGGATTACCCAGCTGTTACAGACTCCTGGGCTAGCAACATGAGTAAAACCAGTTTTTTCAATTGCCATGCATTCTTCTGAAGTAAAGAAAAACAACAACAACAAAAGAAGTTTTGCTGTGGTTTCAGGGAGCAACGTGATAGTAGTTAGGCACAGTCAATCTTTTATATGAGTAAAATGCAAATACTCTATGACAAATAGTTTTGGCTTGCAAAAGATTGGTATTTTATAGGATTGTAAAACTATACTGTATAATTTAGTTGGAGTATTTCCACTAGTTTTACCCAAATCTCTTGCTTTTTAGCTGAAGCAGACAGGCGTATTTCTAAAATATGAGTAATTTAGAAATTCTTTTAGTTGTAACTTTTGTTCATAAACAAAAATATAATAAAAGCACTGTCAAAAATTAGAATTAATTTTACATTTTAAAAACACAGATAAAAAGCGGTTCCTTCAGTCCCTTCTGCTCTCAGTTCATGTTGTTGCATTAAAATTTGCAGTGATTTCATTGTATAATTGATCCTGGAGTGAGGGCCAAGCACAGCATAAAGTGACTTTTGTGTGAAGGCCGCTGTATTAGCATCTCTTATCTATTCCTCCATCTTCCCAGATAAGCTGCAGAGTGGAAATCGGGTCCTGCAGTTACAGTGGGTCTGGCAGGAGGGAGGTCTGGTCCTAGTCCCCATCTGGATGCAAATTTTCACCATGAAGCTGAAAAAAGGCACTTCACTTTTCTTTTTTCCGCAGTTTCCTCTGCCATAAACACTAAATTGGAATGAGAGAGCTTGAATAACTCATGGGAAGTTTGGTTTATTAAACTCTAGTCCCTGCGTATAAGAGAGCAGTGGTCGTCCCCCAGTGCAGTTGCTTGCTGTGCACAGCTGCTTGAGTTTAAAACAGTTGTATAACCAGTTTGGATTTTTACAAACATCTGTTTGGCTTTGTGACAGAATACCAAGCAAGCCCTGCAAAAAAAACCCTCTTGCTCCCCTTTCATTTGTGGGAGGTCTCAGAGAGGCTTTCACGTTGAGGAAGGAGAAGGAGGCTGGTATTTTTATTAGAGAGGCTCTCTGAGGCCAAAGCATAGCTGAGGGACTCATCTGCTGCGAATTTGAGGGAGGGCTGCACAATAGTGGGAACCTGTGGGTAGAAGTCCCATGGACTTAGCCCCAGGCTCCCCAGGGTCTGTGCCCCATCCTGTCTGATGGTGGTGGGAAGTAGCAATGCCCCAACTGCTTGTGTGTTGAGGGATTGGTGCAGAGAAGTGCCTGGGGAGGTCAGAGAAGTATTCCAGGTTGCCTTTTGCAAGCGGTAGGCTTGGCAGTGCTGGGTTAATGGTTGGACTGGATGGTCTTGGAGGTCCTTTCCAACCTCAGTGATTCTGTGACTTGTGGCAAGTCAGTTCAGTGCCCAAAATAGAAACTTCTGCAGGTGGGTGGGGGCTGTGTGCTGGACCTGTGGTGGGTGAGAGTGTTACCTGGCCACGGGCTCTGTGCTCACAGACACACACCTGTCATGCAACTGGCCGAGGTATGACGTGATACCTCTACTTCGATGGAGCTCTTGCAGAGCATAAGCTTTAAATGTAGCCATAAATGGAGCTGGGGCTCCTTTGTTCTCCTTTCAGAGATGGTATAAAAGTACCATTGTGTTTAAATGCAAGTATCACTTCTCCTGTTATCCTGGATCAGCTGTCTGGGCGCTCGAGTTCTGGTTTGTTTAGTAATACTGTTGCTACTGGATGTGTTGCACTGAAGAGCTCTCCTGTCACAGTCATAAATTAAATATTTCTCACTTAGCAATACACTGTGTGACAGGTTTTAGGACTGAAATTCCTAAATGTATCCTGCTGACGTATGTGCATCCAGCAACGTGGTGTCTTGTGTCATCCTGCTATCACTGATGTATTTTGAGCACGTTACATCACTCAGGCTGATCTGGCTATCCTTTCTGGAGAGAAGGACATCTGCACTGTCCCTCTCCAGTGTTCTTTATGGCAGCAGTGGTTGCTCTTGGAGCCCAGTGTGCCCGCTTCTGCTGAGACCCTGCAGCACCAGCGGTGTGCCAGAACAGTGTTCCTGTGCTGTTTTGTAAACTGCAGGCTGCTGGGTTTGGGTAGTTAAAATATGCAATATATAAAACATAGATAATTATATATATATTATATAAATGATATATAAAAC